>JAJHPE010000026.1:1867730-1893907 GCA_024447655.1 Carex scoparia
GATTGATGCGGATTTTTTTATTAATCGAAATTAAATTAAATAAATATCGAAAAGGAGGAACGATGTCGAATTTTTTCGAAATCTCATAAGGACGGTGACACTTGTTCACGTCCCCTGCGGACGGTGACAAAATTAACGTCCTCGTTAATCATAATCTTAATCTTAATCTTAACTAAACGGTGGACCGAAGGAAAAAAAAAAAATAAATAAATAAATATGGACGGTAATAGACTCACCGACTCACCGGGGAAAAAAAAAAAAAAAAAAAAAACGACGGACGGTAATAGACTCACCGTCCGTCGTCGTCTGGATTCTACTCGTGATTTTCCTCAATTGATTGATTATTAAGTGTCGTATAGGAGTATGAAAGCCCCGGGAAGAATCGATTTTGGATTTGAACTTCATATGTGCATGAATTGCATTCAATATTCTCGGTTTGGTATGAACTTGGTACCGACATGTGGTACGAGATGACTTGGGTCAAATTCAAGCTTGAGAACCATCATTTGGGATCACATTTGAGCATGTCACAGAATTTAGAAGTGCTTGATTTGGTCATGGGAGACTGATCGCAGATAGTCACATACAATGCATACAATTCAACATTTCCTAAATTTGGAATTCATATTTTAATTCTAGATTTTTGTGAAGCACTGCATTGGATAAGATCATAGACATGTACTTTGGTATATCAAGAGTATCCAAGATGATTTTTTATCATTTTTGGGAATTTACTTGTATTTTTAAGAAATTTTAAAAGATTGACGGGGGTATAAATGTCCAACAGTGACAGAAAATTTATATTTAATTCATGATTTTATTCTGGGTGCTATACAACATGGATTTGGTCAAATTTTATATCTAAATTCATTGTCAGAGAGTGTAGATTATGAATATATTTTTTATTTCACATTTAGAGATCATTTGATGCATGAACAAGGCAAGACAGTGAACTGGCATCAGATTCCCAGAACTGTGCATAGTGCAGTTTTGATTTTTAGAAAATATGAGTTTTGGAAAATCATAGAAAATAGCAGAAAAATCCAATAAATCCAATAAAAATCCAATAAAAGAGCACTTAAATGTGATTTTCAATAAGTCAGGGACCTTTCTGCAAATGTACAGGCCCTGGCAATGTTCATACATGTTGAATAGTGTTTCTTAAAGCTTAGAGCTTTTGAATTTGGCCTTTGATCCCAACTGGTACCAAAATAGTGGCTGTCATGCCCTTTAAACATGTTGAAACCTTGAACCAGACCTCATGGCATGTTATAAATCCTTTAAACCAGTCCCTGGTACTGTACCAAGTCCATGCTCAGCAACCAAATGCATTGCAACCCCCACTGGTACAGTGCAAAGTGCCAAAATGCACCAAACTGACCCCTGTGCACAAATCTATCAATTCCAGATAGTACAGGGACCAAACTGAAAATCTAAAAACACAGTTCAATAAAGGACTAAAAGACAAGTACATTCATGAAAAAATTTCCATTTATTGGATTTTTCTGCTATTTTCTATGATTTTCCAAAACTCATATTTTCTAAAAATCAAAACTGCACTATGCACAGTTCTGGAAATCTGATGCCAGTTCACTGTCTTGCCTTGTTCATGCATCAAATGATCTCTAAATGTGAAATAAAAAATATATTCATAATCTACACTCTCTGAAAATGAATTTAGATATAAAATTTGACCAAATCCATGTTGTATAGCACCCAGAATAAAATCATGAATTAAATATAAATTTTCTGTCACTGTTGGACATTTATACCCCCGTCAATCTTTTAAAATTTCTTAAAAATACAAGTAAATTCCCAAAAATGATAAAAAATCATCTTGGATACTCTTGATATACCAAAGTACATGTCTATGATCTTATCCAATGCAGTGCTTCACAAAAATCTAGAATTAAAATATGAATTCCAAATTTAGGAAATGTTGAATTGTATGCATTGTATGTGACTATCTGCGATCAGTCTCCCATGACCAAATCAAGCACTTCTAAATTCTGTGACATGCTCAAATGTGATCCCAAATGATGGTTCTCAAGCTTGAATTTGACCCAAGTCATCTGTACCACATGTCGGTACCAAGTTCATACCAAACCGAGAATATTGAATGCAATTCATGCACATATGAAGTTCAAATCCAAAATCGATTCTTCCCAGGGCTTTCATACTCCTATACGACACTTAATAATCAATCAATTGAGGAAAATCACGAGTAGAATCCAGACGACGACGGACGGTGAGTCTATTACCGTCCGTCGTTTTTTTTTTTTTTTTTTTTTTCCCTGGGTGAGTCGGTGAGTCTATTACCGTCCATATTTATTTATTTATTTTTTTTTTTTTCCTTCGGTCCACCGTTTAGTTAAGATTAAGATTAAGATTATGATTAACGAGGACGTTAATTTTGTCACCGTCCGCAGAGACGTGAACAGTGTCACCGTCCTTATGAGATTTCGAAAAAATTCGACATCGTTCCTCCTTTTCGATATTTATTTAATTTAATTTCGATTAATAAAAAAATCCGCAGATTGATGTTCTCCAAAGATAAAGATTCTCATGTGGAGCGCATTACGAAGTGGCACACTTTCGGCCAAACTAAAATAATTTTTTATTCTTGTTTAGCAAATCAAAGAGAGGATGTGAATTCCGGTTTTTTTATTAATCGAAATAAATTTAAATAAATATCGAGAAAGGGTACAGGATTCGCTGGATTGCGAAAAGTAATAAGAACGCTGGATTAATTAACGTCCAAACGGACTGTAAATTAATTAACGTCCAGTTTAATTCTTTAATCCAAATTCACGAAGCGGAAGTGAGCCAAATCCACGGACTGGAATTTGTTCAGCGTCCCTGAGGGACTGAAATTTTTTCAGCGTCCATTCGCCCATCCAACGGTCCGTGGCCCATGGTCTGGAATTAATTCCGCGTCCCTCAGGGACTGTGATTTACCTAGCGTCCGTGACCGCCCCCGTGACCCAGCAGTGCGCCCGTGGTCCTCGCCTCACGCTACTTATTCTGCCCCACACGCTGCTTCGTTCTCTGCCCCACGGAGACTCCTTCTTCGCTTACTCCACGGACGCTCCACACAGCAGCCCTCCAATTTAGGTAATTTTTTTTTTTAAAACTGAAATAAATTAAATTTTTGAATTTGAAAATCTAAATTTTTAATTGTAATATAAAATACTAATTTAGGTGCAATTTAGGTAAGCCTACAATAATTAAATATTATTTTGTCCAATTTGAGGAATTAGTGTATAATTTGGTAATATATATTTTTTTCTGCAATTTAGGTAACCTCAAATGAATTAGTATTTTAGTAAAACTGAAATAAATTAGTGTTTAATTAATAATAATTTTAGATTTAATTTGTTATGAAATAATTAATTTTTTAGTTCGGTAATTGTGTTTTAGTAAAATTGATAAATTAGTGTTTAGTGTTTAGAAAATTAGTTATTATATATAAATTTATTAATTTAATAGTTGTGTTTTAGACAATTGGTAAATTGGTTAAGGGTTTAATAATTGATTATTTTTAGACGTATTTAATATAGTATAATCAATTTTGTTTGATTGAGTAATCATAGCGTTATTTTGATTATTGCTAAATCACCATTCTTAGTTCAATTATTTCGAATTGTTGGTAACGCAAGTAATTTAGTTAAGTGATTTATTAATTTATGATCTATTATGAATTGAATTGATTAGGTTTTATTTCATTAGTTTGCAAGAACTGATCATTTATTTATTCATATGAAATAAACCTTGGTAGTTAATTTTATTAGCTTTCATCTTCCCGTAGGAGAGATGACGATTACTCTTCAAGATGTTTCTTGTCTCTGGGCGCTGCCGATCAAGGGGTTACCGGGTAACGGGCCCTTCTGACAGTAATTGTCCTAACTTAGTAGATGAACTTCTCGGAGCTGGGACTGCAAGTGCCGTGCTTAAAAAAAAGAAGAGATCTGAGCCGAATGACCCTCAAGTGGTTCGTAGTATTTCTGGGTATGCCATAAATTTGAAAGCATTGCGTGAGCGGTTTGCTGTGATGCCAATCACACAGCCGGGTGAGCCTACAGATGAGCAGGTACGCCAGTACACCAGGGCTTATATACTCGACTTGTTCGGGAGTATGTTCTTTACTGATTTGTCGGGAGATTCGGTTCCGGCAATGTACTTACAATTTTTACAAAATCTTGATTCACCGAATCAATACAACTGGGGTGGGGCTGTTCTGGCGTATCTCTATAGATGTCTTTGTGTTGCAGCACAGCGTAGATCAAAGACTATGGGGGGGCCGACTGTGCTTCTACAGCATTGGTGTTGGTCTCGTTTACCGATCGGCCGACCTCGTGCCTTGAATGGTTGGACTCCAAAGTGGCGTGACCCGGATGCAGAGCGTGGTCCTGCATTCGGAGAAAAATGGTGTTGTAAGCATGATTACTATGTAGGTCACAATCGGAGTGGTGTTAGTTATTTTCGCAACGAAATACATAAGCTAGAGGATTACATGGTAATTTGGGAACCTTACAGAGGGATATTAGCTGAGAACCCGAATGTGTTACCGTTGCGAGTTTATGAAGATAGCGACGTATGGCTAGCCCGTGTGCCACTTGTACACTTCTGGATAATTGAGCATCATTATCCAGATCGTGTGATGAGGCAGTTAGGATTTTCACAGGTTATCCCACCACCACTCCCCCTCGCAGAGGATGAGGTACGCCGATTACATAAAATTATCCACAGTGCCATGTCGGGACGAGGAAGTTGGTATGCAGTGCACCAAAATTATGTTGATCAGGCATCTAATCCAGCGGACTACTTGGTTGCTCCGACCGGTTATTGGAGCGATATTGAGATATTGCCATATCGACGTTGGTTTCAGGATCACTGCATGTTCAATATCTTTCTGGGAAAACGGTGCATAGAGGGTCTTGATAATCCCATACCAGAATACAGAGATGAGATTGGAGAAGTAGGGTACATCCCTAGCGCCCCGAAATCCACACGTGATGTAAGTTTTATTTTATTAAAAATTTGCAATCTATTGATATTATTATTTCATTTAGGTGATCACATATTTTTATTGTGTCTGATAGGGTTCGAGGTGGCTGGGACCCGCATAGTTAGCACCATATTGGGTCTGTCGAGGTCCTGGTTGTGTCTCCGGTACCAATTCAATGTATAAATCGACAAAAGAATACTGAGTCTGAGCAAGCATACTTTGGTTATAAATACCTCTCCAAGTCTGATCGCACACAATTTCTATGCTCTCATAATAACGGTTACTTGTTGTACCAACATTAACCCGTGCATGTACTTTCAGGCTATACTCACTTTCAGAATATCCAAGTTGTCGATAAATTTCACCTTTCACATCATGCCAAGATTGTTCACCATTTACGCTCAATGCAAATTGAGAGCTAGTACTGTACCGTACTCCACTTTTACCGTATTGTATTTCACCGCCAAAATGAATCCTCAACATTAACATGATTAATTTTTTTTAATCAGTAGCCTACAAAATAATGAATAAATCACGTATAATTTATTGTTCCAAAAAAATGAATTGATTAATATATACAAAAGTTTACTTGTTTTAGATTTTCGAAGGAGTAACTCTCTCTCTCTCTATTAATTTGTTTTCAGAAAATTAGAATTCTTACAAAATAAAAAACCTACAGGATATATATTATGTCAAATAATAAATACAAGAAATCTTAACAAGTAGATAATTTTCATAACATATATAATTATTAGAATTTTTATCAAATAAATTAATAGAAGCAAATATTTAATCTACTAACTAACTACAAATTAAATATAAATTAAATTAGGATACCTTAATTTCAGAATTTTCTGATTTTTTTTTCCTGAAGGATGTGTCTTGGTCTCCTCTGAATGCTTTGAAAAAATTCAGCTCTTTGGATGTGCAATAACTCTGATCTCTGGATCCGCAATAATTCTGTTATGACAAAAGATTAAGACCTCTCTTTCGTCAGTACCTTTCCCTTGTTCATCTATCTTTCTGCAGAAGGGCATGTGATATGGAAAGTAGTGATAATTATATGCTGCTACAATGAGCACTCATAGGCCGAGTTTGTGGTTGAATTTGAGAAGTGCAAAGTGCTGGGACGCCCAACAATTAAACGTCCGACAGGGACGTGGAATAAATTGATGTCCTTCAGGGACGCGGACGAAATTGACGTCCTTCAGGGACGCGGATGAGTTCAACGTCCGTGGTCCGTAGACCGGATTAAGCGGCCGGCCCTGATTAGGATGTTAGTTAACATGGACGTTTATTTTCTTAGCGTCCGCATGGACGTTCTTTTACTTAGCGTCCTTATTACTTTTCGACAAACAACCATCAGCATACCCTTTCTCGATATTTATTTAAATTTATCTCGATTAATAAAAAAACCGGATGTGAATTCGTAATAAAGACTCTTTACTGTACCCATTGACTACAAGTCACGCACTCACGCCCAGAGAGAAATCATTTGCAAGCCTTTGCACTTCCTGAGTATAACATAGTGTAGTGAGTTATCAATCTAGCCTGCTCTGCTGTACCCATTCACTATAAGTTACACATGTCTTAGTTTAACTACACAACCCGCTTGACAAGTAATAGTTACAGCAAACCCGCTCCTCCTGTCTCTTCCAAGAGTAAAGTATGAACCAGCACTTGCAGTTATCATTCTCTTCAAACTTAGATCTGATATCTTTCCAATAGAAATTTTTCATACTGGTAATCTCCTGTTTGATACCCAAGGAGAATGGATCCTGTGGCAATAACCTTAACGACAGTCGGTTGGCTGATGAGTGCACTGGTCGGGAAGGCTGTAACTGGACTGTTGGAAGCATGGGCAAAGCGCACTGGCCTTGGAGATGACTTCGAAACCCTCAAGTACTGGCTTCTTCTGATTGGTTCCCTGCTTACAAGTGCCCGCATCCTTCGTACAGAACAGTTTTCTGGAGGAGTTGGTTCAGGAACTTCAGCAACTTGCATATCAAGCTGAAAACTTGCTTGATGAATTGGACTACTACCGGCTGGAGGATAAGATTCAGCAAGGAGGTACCTGACAAATGTTATTGTTGTTCATATTTACACAATCATAATTCGTACATGTATATTTTGTCATGATTGAAATGAAATATAAAAAATTAAACCAGAATCTAGCTAAATTAATTCGTACATGTATGCTTTTTAACGCAAGATGTTATTTTGACTTTTTATGATTTGTAAAGTCCCCATGTCAAAAATTCACAATTAACAAACAATAATTATGAACTTATTAAGCAAAAAAAGTTAGACAAATCAACTATGGATTCATGAAACACTAAGTATCATGAAAGAGAGGAAAGCTAAATAATGCACCCCGTAATCAAAGAAGCTCTCTGTTTTTCCCACTGTTTTTCTCTACAATTATCTCCCTTTTATGTAGATCAGAAATTTTGCCAATAATAATAAAATGATACAAACAAGAGAATATCTAGGAGAGACTAATAATTATCTCCTTTTTATGTAGATCGAGTGCGCTTGCAACCCAAACGATATTTAATTATTCCTTAAATACCCAGCATCTCTCTTTGATCTAAAATTAACTAATTTCCCACCGTTCCTAAAAGAAAAATGGAGATGGGAGAGAAAGGTCTGGTTTGAGATCATCCTCTGTTGAGGAAGTAGAAGAAGAAGTGATGTGTTGTCCATTTACATTCTTAACATGTCTTATTATCCCAGAAGTTATGCTAGATGACCATTTCTTTATTTTACAGTCAGAGATTACGATTCAATTAAAATTTATTTCTGTATTTGGTATAATTTTTCTAACAGGTACCTAGGAGAAAGTAAACTGCAACAATAAACCATCAGTTGCATCCTCTTCTTCTGGTTTTCGGCTCACAAGCCGTTCCATCCTTTCAACTTTGAAAGGGATGTCTTGTTGCTCTGCACAATCAGATGTGCAAGGTTGTGAAAACAGAATTAATCTGTCCCAAAGGATGAAAGATTTAGTCAAGCAGTTGCAGAAATCTAAGGAGAAAGTCCGCAATGCTGTACAAATAGAAGCACATGTTAAACCTGTCCGGAATACGGAAATAAGTACAAGTGCACGGCAAACGACAGCATTTCTCACAGAACCTATAGTTTTTGGGAGAGACCAAGAGCATGGCCAACTAATGAACATCCTAAAGAAACTAACAGATAAAGAAACTGCAAAAGTTGGTAAGGTCCCTGTTCTAGCAATAGTTGGTAGTGGTGGTTTGGGAAAAACTACCCTTGCTAGGTTAGTTTTCAATGATCCAAAAGTTCAAAGCTGCTTTGAGGTTAGATCATGGATTTGTGTGTCTACTCAATTTGATTGGGTCACACTTACACGTGAGATGATAGAAAGTGCATGTGGCACCAAATGTGACCTCACTAACCCTAATGAGCTTCAAAATAAACTTAAAAACGAATTGGGGTCTAAGAGATTCCTACTTGTTTTGGATGACATGTGGGAAGATAAAGATAAGAGCCAATGGAATTTAATGCTAGCTCCATTAAATAATTGCATGGGGAATGGAAGCATAATCTTAGTTACGACTAGAAACCAGAATGTTGCTAAAATAGTCAATGCAGGAGATAATATTATTCATTTGAAGGGTCTAGATGAGAATACATTTCTATCATTCTTCAGTACTTGTATATTCAATGATACAAACTTCGGGGGCAACTGGAGGTTAAGAAATATCGGCGAACAAATTGCCAATAAGTTGAAGGGTAACCCACTAGCGGCAAAAACTGTATGTGCTCTGTTAAAAGAAAATCGTGATGAGGGATATTGGATTGAAATAAGGGATAGCGAAAAGTGGAAAACTCAGAGTGGTTCAAATCATATTATGCCGGCACTCCGGTTAAGTTATGAACATATGCCGTTTCATCTCCGAAGGTGTTTCTCATATTGTGCTATTTTTTCAGAGGATCACCCTTTTACATGCGAGAAGTTGGTATATCTATGGATGGCTCAAGGTTATCTCGATGCAAGTTCTGAAGGGAAAAGGATGGAGGATATTGGGAGGGCTTACTTCAATGATCTATTCAACCGTGGTTTCTTCCAAACCGTGCAAACAAGATATAGCAATGAAGTGCATTACACATTTCATGACTTGATTCATGATTTGGCATGTGCGGTTTCCTTCAAAGAATGTTTCAGCATTAAAGGTGGCATAACAAAAGAAATTCCACAAACCATACGTCATTTCTCGATTTTTAATAGTGCAGAAAAGGACGAAAGTGAAGAAATAGTCACGGCATTGGCAGGTTTGGAAGGAGAAAACTTGGGCACGATATTTACTTGGGGTATGTTACTACCTTCCCATATTTCATGTAGTATTTGGGACCTGGTGAAAAAAACAAAATTTCTCCGTGTAGCGAGATTAGATAGCCTGGACCAACAACATAATTGTAACTTTCAGAATTTTGTTAGCCTCCGGTATCTAAGTTTAATTATACCGGGCTATAGAAACTTTCCAAAAGAAATATGTAGGCTATATCACCTAGAAGTATTGCAAATACAATTTGGATGGTATTTGCATGAGTTGCCAAATAATTTTAGTGACCTTGTTAACTTGAGGCATTTTATTGTAGATGTGCCTTCGGTGCACTCTAAGATATGCGGTGTAGGGAAACTAACCTCTCTGCAAGAGCTGAATTGTTTTGAGGTTAAGCAAAAGAAAGGATTTGAGATAGAACAATTGGGATCTCTTAAGGAGATTGGAGGGTCACTCTATATATCAAAACTTGAGAACGTAAAATCTGATGGAGAGGCAAGCAAGGCTAGATTAGCAGAGAAAGGGAAGCTTGAGGCCTTGTATTTACAATTGAATCATGGTGAAAAAGAAAATGAAAGTGTCCTGGAGGGCCTTAAACCAAACACCAACCTCAAATTGCTTGAGATATATGGATATGGTGGTGTGGCGTCTCCAAAGTGGTTGGATACCTCTCTCATTTTTCTTGAGTCTCTGACTCTGAAGAATTGTAAAGCATGGGAGCTGCTTCCACCTATAGGGGAGTTTGAGTTTCTCAAGAAGTTGAAGCTGTCTAAATTGCCTGTGAGGGAAATTGGACTTCATTGCTATGGTACTCGTCAAAGCATGATATTTCAATCATTAGAAAAGTTAGTGATCAAGGATATGCCAGATCTCGAAAAATGGGTGTGGAGTGACCAACTTCAACAATTTCAGTGCTTCAAAAAACTTATAAAACTTACAATTCGAAATTGTGAAGCATTGGAGCTGCTTCCACCTATAGGAGAGTTCGAGTCTCTCAAGCATTTGAAGCTGTCTGAATTGCCTGTGAGGGAAATTGGACCTCAGTGCTATGGTGCTCGTCAAAGCATGAAATTTCAATCCTTAGAAGAGTTAGAGATCACGGATATGCCAAATCTCGAAAAATGGGTGTGGAGTGACCAACTTCAACAATTTCAGTGCTTTAAAAAACTCATAAATCTTACAATTCGAAATTGCCCTAAATTAGTGGATCTTTCTCTCTCCGGATCTACATCTGAGGTGTTGGAGATGTTTCCTTCCTTAAAGAGTCTGATCCTGGTTCATAGTTCGAAACTTAAGATGGGTGAACTATTGGCTTTCCATGAGCATAGTCTCTGCGTTATCTAGAGATATCCCACATCTCCAGTATGCAATCCTTCCATGAGAATTTGGTTATCCCCCATCTCAAGTTTCTAAGCATATCCCACATCTCCAGTTTGGAATCTTTGAACTTGCATTCTTTTGTAGCTTTAGAGGAGTTGAATATAAAGGAGTGCCAATCACTCACTTCCCTTACTTTTGGGGAGCATTTGGTCTGTTTGGAGACCCTCGAAATTGTATCTTGTAAAGCACTGAGCTCAATGAAAGGTCTAAAGTCGTGGGTCAACCTGAAAAAGATGAAATTTCGTGAGTGCCCTGGTTTCATTGCAGCTTGGGACTCTGCATCAAAAGAAATAGAGAGGACTAAATCAGACTTCTCTTTGTCTCTAAAAACAATCTTTGGCGACTCTCTTTACCTATTAACCTTGCCTATTTGCAGGCAGCTCACTTCCCTTCAATTTTTTAAATTGGAAGTTTATGCTTTTACTGAAGAGCATGAAGTTTCTCTGCAGCTCCTTAAATCTATCGACTTGGTCGATATCGGGGGCTGTAAAAAAAATCTTGAATCATTTCCTTTTGATCTTTTCCCTTCCCTCGAGACACTGCAAATCAAGTTCCCTCACATTCGATCACTAACAACAGGCAGCCGCAATGAGATAACTGAAGAATGTGTGAAACTAAGAAACATTGAAGTAGTGTATATCACAAGTTATCCAGTTCAGGTAATACTTTAAATATTTCACTATGGCTTCGTGCTGACACTCTTCCAATACAAGTACTTTCCATTATGAGGTAGGCTTGAAAGTTCAGCAAATTCAAGCACTTCAAACATTTTGGCTTGAAACATATGAATACATTGAAAAGAAAATTTAATATCCGGCCAATTTGATAAATTCTGGCACTGGTGGCGTATCTGCATGCCTGACAAACTTTATTCTGTACCGGATTTATTTTATATTTATTTTTTTGTTTATTTTGTCATTGGTCATTCTTTCCTTTTTATGTTGCTTGTACAGTTTTAGTGCACTATGATAGCCAAAGTACTTTGCTATTGATCTAACAATTACCTTCTTTTTTTAATATTGAATACTAGATTAGTTTTATACTAAGCTGAAAGGAAATGATATGCCAGCAGACAGATGCAGCTAATTAGCCGCTAAAACTTCAAGGTTAAGGAATAAAGTGATTATCATTTCAAAGGAAGATACAATTATTTATTAGTAAGTATAATTTGATTATAACATGAGCTTGACATATGCAAATTTTATTGCAGAATTGCAGGAGATAGATCAAAGCATCTTACCATTTGTAAAATAATGTACTTGTTACTGGTCGAACAATCTTTTTTTTCTTTTTTATTTCTGTTGTAGAAGTTCATTCTTGTTTTTAGTTTTTTTTTAATATAATATTTCGTATTCCTTATTTTTCCTCAAATAAAAATCATTAGTACATAATATTATGTTGTATCAGAGAGTGCCTTTTTCTTGAGAGACTAAATAGGGATCCAGAGTGGTTTATTTATTTATTTTGGTTTTTTTTTTTTTTTGCAAGACTAAAAAATAGTCTGTTTTGATTGTGATGCTTGTATAATATTTTATAAGTATTGTAATGTTTGTATTATATTATATATGTGGATTATTTGAGGATAATTTTTTGTCTTAATATATTTTTAGATCTTCAAGTTTTATTTTAAGATGGAAATTTAATTAGAATGGAATGCGTTGGAGATGGCAAACTGGTACATGTAGCAATTAGTATTGTACAGAGAAGAATGTTATATGAATATATTTCTCCAATGGGATAAAATTTGGTCCAAATGACTTTGGATAAGACACTGTTCAAAGCTTCTAAGATTAAAGTGCGAACAGTCGATCTAAACTGCTCAACACAATTTTCATATTAAATTGTGCTCAGAGACCAAATTATATATTTTTTGGATATTTTTTACTATTTTTTAGATATGTACAAAATCACTGTTTTTGGACCGTTTAATGATGTTATACGTATTTAAAAAAATAGTACACAATTTTCAAAAAATATAAAATTTGGTCTCTGAATACATTTTAATATAAAAATAATATTGAGTGGTTCAAATCAACTGCTCGGATTTTAATCATATAATTTTTAGAAGTTTTAGACGGTGTCCGATCCAAAGCCATTTGGACCAAATCTTATTTCTTTTTTTTAATACAGATCGAATACGGATAGGTTATTATCCATACCGTTTTCACCCCTAACTTCTTACGATCTGAATGCTTTGCACTTCTCCAGCTCGTCGTCTATCAATAACTCGCGGTGCTCGATTGGCTCACATCTCTTTTTGACAGAAATAACTGACATTACACAGGACATGACATCGCGTTGAGTGGACTTAGTGCAATAATGCATACACAAAAAAGGGGTGTGACAATGCTGACCGTTTGATGGCCTGCTCCGTGACTATGCTTGATCTGGTTACTGGTACATCTTCAGATAAACGATTAGCAGGCCACTTGGCCCGGTTTTAAAACATGTCAACACGTTGGAAATAAATCTGCTATCATTCCAAAACTTACTATTCTGATCTCAATCATTAATTTTTACTGAGATTCACACATACAAATATTATTTTATTGAAATTTGTTCATTAAGATATGCTCGGCTCTGTTACTGTGCGTATGAAAAAAAAAAATCTAGTTCAATTTTAGATTTTCTGGCACACGCACACAGTAAAAATCAGTTCAAATTGAAGTACAATCTATTCCCGTTCTCATCCCCCTGTAGGCTGAACAGGTTGAAACTAGAATAACAAGTTAAAGTTCCTGTTATTACCGAGAGCAGATTTATTTCCCAACATGTTTTGCCTATCCCGCTGTTTCCTTTCTAAGGGCGGCGGTTCAATTAACATCAAATTTCGTGCACACATGGTATGCACGAATTTTTGAAGTTGTTCGTGACTTCATGCAAACTGTAACATGCACCATCTATGGACCGATTATTGATTGCATCCATGGAAAGCTCTTGTTTTCTTAAATTTTTTCGATCAACTTCCATACATACTTGTGTGTTGCGAGTTCAATCGTAACTAATAACAGTTCATTACACAAGATAATCATAACTAGAAAGGAAGAAAAAAATGTATATAATTCTCTGACGACAAAGTGTCAAAATAATAATGAGATATTATCATGTTAATTCTATAGAAATTCAAAATTGTAAAAGCCCAATTTTTTTATTAATAAAAACATAAATAAAAAATATTGGTTTTGGGGAACATTTTGGGTAGAATTTGAAAACTGGAAAAAACTGTGATTTTTGACAACGTCCTCTAGACGTTATTCTTGACAATGGCCAGATTAGCGAAACATAATTAGAGCTAAGTAACGCGTTTAAAAAAAAAACACTGTAGCTGGCCGTTATGGACGATAACGGCTAGCTACAGTGTTTTTAAAAAATATATTATTATTATTATTATTCAGTTCAATTCAATTTCGAAAAAAAATCACTATAGCTGGCCGTTATTGTTCATAACGACCAGCTACACTGTTTTTTTTTTAAACACGTTACTTACCGCTAATTATGTTTCGTTAATCTTGCCATTTTAAAAAATCACGTCCAGAGGACGTTGTCAAAAATCACGATTTTTCTAGTTTTCAAATTCTACCCAAAACGTTCCCCAAAACTAATATTTTTTTATTTATATTCTTATTAATAAAAAAATTCACTGTAAAAGATACCCTTAAATAAACCATATAAATTTCACATCTAACGATCAGACCAAGAATCATCCGAACAGTACGTGCTGAATGTACTAATGGAAAATGGACTAACACTTCCAGAAATTAGATCTTACATAAATTATCACAATATGAAGATAACAAAAGTAGTATCAATTTTGCCATTTCGAAATTGTATTGCCAGAAATTCGAAAAGGAAACAATTTTTACTCTCCCTTCATACTTTCAAATAGTATAGCAATTATTTTAACTATTCAACATAGCAAAAATATTATTTGAATGCACATATATTTCGCCCATATTCTTGAATAGTCCCTGTTCTAACTATTCTCATTTCATCCAAACATACCCCCCACAGAGTTCAGTGAATTATCCAGAGAATGCCGTAATTCGTCCTTGTAATTGGACAACATTTGAACCAATGAATTACAAGTACTTGGTTATGAATATATCTCTAATAAATAATGCTTGATATTGACCGAGTTACTGTACAGTTAACCTTACAACTAGAAAACTTTCCAGTACAAGAATTCAGCTTGTATACTAAATAATGCTTTTAGACTGCATATGTACAAAATCTCACAACCAACTCAATTCAAATAAACAAGTTCTCCAAAATCCTTGAAGCGCAATCCTCAAGCAGCCTAAACTTCTGCATTTGCACAATATGCAAAAAGATCCTCATCTTTTGTAAATATTCTGACCGACCCTCTTTGCACTTAAAAGAGCCACCGCAGGAACACTGATCAGCCAGATGTGCCTTGACATGCCGACATCTTCTACACAGCAAATCCTGTAAGTGGTACAACCTCTCCCTCTGACGTACTATCTGTAGAAGTGAGTTCTCCATTTTCTCCCTGTTGTATGGTTGGCCACACTCCGGCACGCCACAGTGCCACTCCTGGTCGAGTAGCGTTGAGTCTCGGCATAAGTCCAGATCCCGACAGTCATTGCAATAACTGAATAAAAATAACAAGGTTTCTAGTTGAGAACTCGTGATAATACAATTAATGCCCATTCTTTTTATCTTGAAAACTTTATATCTGCATGCATGTAAACACGGCACTGAAATATTTCCGTACCACCCCTCCAAGCCTGAATGGTACGTGACCATGCTCATGCTATTCAGAGGTTGGCATGGTTTGGCAGGAAATGTGATAATCACTTCCCCATGGGATCAGTTTGGTGGGGTTACACAGCTCACTGGCAAGTCTGATACGTAACAGTTTGTATGGCACAGATATGGTAGTTAGTTACCTGCAGATAACATTTGGAAGGCAAAAGGAAGGGCAAACCTCCTCGAACTGCACTTTTCGGTCGAAATCTTTAACACCGACCAGCCTCAACAAGTTTTTTCTTGTTGTCTGCAAAAATTATAACAGCAAAAGACAAATTACAACATGTTGTTACTTGAAATATGTTACCAATGCAAAAACTGGAAATTGATTCAAAGGCTAGCAGTTCGCAAGGCCCAATTAGACCAGCAGTGGATCAGAGCATCATCAGAGACAGAAACCCAAATGTGCAAATGTAATACCAATTTAAGCTAAATAAATTGAGAACATCATCAGCTTTGAAAGGCAAAAGGAAAGGAAATTTCCATTTGTTTCAAAAGAAAAAAATACTTGCACTGTTATACCTGTCTCTCTCTTCTGTTTTTTGAATACTGATACAGTACAGTGCAGCATTGCAAAGTGAGATTATTCCAACAGCTTAATTTCAAATGTTGAATAATTATTCTTTCCATTGATTTATTTTTTTGTTGATATAGGTGTGTCATTTTGTAGAAGATTTTTTTTTTTGTTCAATTATAATATATTTTCATTGCAACATGCGGATACGATACTAGTAAATTTTTAAATTTGTGGGAAGCGTGCAATTTTAAGTAAGCAATTATTACAGCCGACTGACTGAAGCTAGTCTTCACTACTAAAAACATCACCATATACAAACCGCCCCAAACAGAGACTACTTGAATATGCATTCCCCCCAAAAGAATTGTTTGTTTAGCATATCTTATCTATATTATATTCAAATATTAACTGAGCCAGCATATGTATAGTTCCAAAAATATTTTTAAGATTGTTAATGCTTCCAAAGCCGGCGTGGTTACTTGCAAAGGAGATTAAAGAAGAAACAGAGCTGTGGTTAAGATGCTGTAGAAGAGTTGGTGTGTAGTTTGTTGTTGATTCTGAATTTGAGTTGTTGTTGTGTGTGTATTACAATTTAATTTTGGTGTGTTGTTGTTGTTGTGTAGTCTGTTGTGTGTGTATTACAATTCTAAGGTCAGTGTGTTAGAAAGCAGTATTAAAATGTACCAGCATCAGTACATAGTCGTACTGATGCTGATTCGTACCGTACCAGTATCACCATTGAACCGTACCAGTACCAGAACTGAACCATACAATGACAAATTATACTGAACAAATTAAAGGGCGACTCAACGGATTAAAGAGAGAGATGAAGGGTATAATGGTCATTACAATATTGATTAAATAAAGTTTATTGTTTAAAAAAATATTATTTAATTATTTTTTAGAGATATTTGATATATAATAGAGTTAGATTGGAGAAATATGTGAGTTTCTATAATTTTTAATGATAAATATGTAATTTTTGGAGGGATAATTGAAACTTTTGAGGGATATACATGAAATTCCCCCTTTATTTATTTCTAAAAATTCCCAAACTGCCATAAATTCTGACAATCCTATTCCCATCAAGGCCGTTAGAATCTTTCAACCTCTCTCTCCTCTCTTATCTCTTTCTCCAATATTTTCTTCCAAAGTCTCGTCTATTTGTAAGTAAGTTCCTATATTTTGTAATAATTCTTTTTATAGTTCAAATTTGTCATAAATTAATAGAATTTATTAGAAATGTACTAAACTTGTATAAATAAGTTATAAATTAGTTATTTTTTTTATAAATCATAGGAATTGATAGAAATTAGTTATTAATTATAAATTTGTTAGAAATGGAGAGTTCGAACCTTCTCTCCGCCATCAAAAGAAACAAGCAATGCAAATATCTTCTCATCGTTAGTTGTGCACAAGTTAATTTTAGTCAATCTTTTTCATTTGAAATTTTGTTAACTGAACCAAGCAAATATCTTCGAATTTGACATAGCCAATTATCAAATCAAAACTGATACAGTTATTACCATTAGTGAATTTGATATAGCAATTATCAAATTTAATAGAAAAAGGCTTATATCTGCTGGTTTTGTGATCTGCTGATTATTGTTATAACCAAATAGAAACATTTAACGACAAATTTGTTTCAAATGATCAGTGTGTGTTGTGCGAACCATGGTTCTCAGGTCTCGTGTTCTTCTCATTTTGGCGAAACTGTGTAATTATAGGCTCACCGGTAGGGGTGAGAACCGTGTTCTTCTCACTGGTTAATGGAGCGGTTAATTTTGTACAAATCTGATTTCTTTCACTAATGGAAGGGGAGGGTAATTTTGGAACTTTCAAAATACGTTTTTTATACAATATTTTTCAGAATAATTTTAATCAAATGTGTATATTAGATGTATAATTGTGGCAATTTCATAAATTTAATAATTTTAGAGTGGCAAATAACTAATTTCATGTTTTGAGGTGGCAATTCCCTAATTTTCATGTTTTGGAGTGGCATAAAAATAATTTTTCCTAGGATTATTTATATCATAAATTGTTATTAATTAGTATAAATTTATAGGAATTGTTATAAATCAGTATAAATTATTATAAATTAATATAAATTACAATAAATTGTTATGAATTGTTAGAAAATTCTAGGAAGTGTTAAAAATTATTTTAAAAATACCAGACCTTGTTTAGATTTATTGTATCTTGTTCGTGGTGTAAAATTAAGTCTCATATTTAAAAGAAAATTACGGTAACTTGTTATAAGCCAACCAAAAACCAAAATTCAGGTTCCAAAATACAACTTTGTTTAGATTTACTGTAACTTGTTAGTAAGGTAACAAAACACCAAAATTCAGGTTTCAAAAATACAATATTTTGTTCAAATTTTTACATAAATTGTAATTAAGCCATCCACTAGAACCTCGGAGGCCTACTATAACCAGGACGGATTACAAGTGGTGGATCCTCAGGTATGTCATTTTTTTTTCCTTTTTTTATCGAGTTATTAGTTATTTGTATATTGCAAAATTAAGTTTATTTGTATGTAGGGTACGCTTGAGGAGGATCCGCAGCAGACAAATTCAATTTGGAGGAGATATCAATTGGCGATGCTGCTAAGGATGTAGAAGACATGATTACGAGCTTTCGGCGTCCAGCATATTCACCATGCATGGTATCTAGCAGCCAAGTCCCACGACAATGAGTCTAGCACTAGCAGGTTGCAAAGTCATGATGACTTTGCGAGCCAAGCAACAGATGCCTTCTGCTAGACACCGTAGCCGATTACGTACCCCGGCTCTATGCAGGAGGATCCATGTGAGAGCGCCTTACAGCAAATTTCAATTCAGGAGGACACCATCCGGTAGGATAGACCCGTCAAAGCTAGTAGGGGTCAGGCAGCAGCGTAATGGTTCCTCCTCTAGTTGTCATCAGTGCAACCCAGCACCCCCTCTAGCACGCTATGGCCAGCCATTGTTTTTTTTATGTTGGGTTGTAGTTTTAGTTAGGTTAGATTGTTGTATTTTATGTTTGAATTGTAGTATTTCAATTATTTAGTGCTGGATTGTAGTATTTGTTTATCTTGTTTTTTTGTTTATTTTGATGGCTCTTTAGTAAAACAAAACATGACTCTAATCGCATAAAAAAACAATATAAAACATCATCAAACATTACAAAACAACTGTAACATCCCAATTTTCGAAAGTGATAATTTTATTTGATGTGAAGTAAAATACATAATTAAAGGAAATTTTCAAATGTGGTAACATGTTTAGACCCATCTTGAACTTTCAGTAAATAAAAATGAACAACTAGATAGCCATTATTTGATTCTAAATTTACATAAATTTTTATATGAGTTTTGTAAGTATTGGAAATATGAAAATCACGAAAATATTGTAACATATTTAAATTTTCATTATGGTTTGATAAACTAATTACAATATAGGTCAGTTAAATTTCATTTTCTTTTATGTCATATAATTATTAAAAAAAATTACTCTAATTTGAGATATTTTAAATTTTATTATAGCATCATGATATTAAAATCTTAGTATTTTACTGTCTAAGTTTTATTTCCAAAAAAAATATGACGTGCTCAAAACAAATAAACTACTAACTAAATAAAAAAAGAGTAATTAAATAAGTTTCTTATAATAATTAACTTTGCATGTGGGGAACACCTGTCAGCTCTTCCTATCCCCACTTAGCAATTAAAGTTTATCTAACTCCACTAAGAAAAGGATTAACAATAATATCTCTGCCAATGTTCCTCTGTCCACATCACTATTTTTCTACTCTTTGTGAATCCGCAACAGTACATCATTTATGTCTCTCTCTTTACATTTTCCCCTCTTGATACATTGATTGAAATTGGAAGAAATTGTCAAAATTTGAAAATAGTTCTAGCACGGTAAAGCAAGTGAAAGAAGAATAGTGGTGTGTGCTTTAGACTTCTTGACCCTAGATGATGACTCATGGTAATCTTAATTTCTCTTGTTCCTTTTTATTTGCTAGAACTAAAGGTTGGCTCCTATTAATGGTGCTTTACTATTAATTCTGTTGTGAGTCAAACTTGAATTTGTGATTGTTTAATTATGAGTTAGTATGAGACTTATTGTGAAGAAATTTTAAAGAGTCGTTGAGATTGAAATTAATTTAGTTTTTGGGCAAATTTGCAAAGTATGAAAAAAAGAGTTTACAAAGTACTTCTTGCTAACTCATCTGGTAGTTCAAGTGAATTATTTTATTTTCAAGCAACCTGATTAGAGAAAGAAAAATGAATAAGTAATTTGCCCAAAAGCTGATTTTATTCATATTAAGACTTATGTATGATGTGTCTCCAACTAAAAGTAATCAAGAGGGACTATGTGATGTATCATTGTATCGTAATTGATCTCTTCTTAGCCTCACTTAGGAATTATGCAAGCTCTATGGGTTGTAGTAACTAAAGTCTTACTAATACGACATGGACGTAGATCTTGCATGGCAGGATTAAGAAGATTGTCAAACATGTACACATTTGAAATGAGACACTGATCACATTGTCACGATGTTACTAAGGTGCGGTTTTGAGTTATTCTCAGATTCCTCTAACTTATTTTATTATTGTTGTTCGCTTGACAATTCCATTGCTTGTTGTTGATGCTTGCTTGTTTCCTTGATTGCTAATTTGTTTTAATTAAGTTATTGAATGTGCTTTTGAATTGCATAGCATGAATGCATGAGTTGTCATAAGGAGCATGAACATATAATCTAGAATTGAATTGTGATATAACTTGAAGGGTTTAGTGATAAAATAAGATCGTCTTTTTATAACAAAAAACTGAAAATGAAGTATGATGTTTAAATTTAGAATTTGGTTTGAAACATGACATGATTTGCGTCAAGTGTTTGAGTTGCATTGCATATGCATATATGATATGAATTGAACTAGAACTTTTGCATGATATACTTGTATGTATGATATGAACTATTTACTTGCTTTAAATGAAATGTGTTAAAGAACCACAAGTCTGGAACCTAACGATCATGTACTCGGGATAAGCGTACAATTTTGGTTATGTAGCCACTGAACTTGTAGCGAATTATTTTAATCATGTAGGAACCCCTATTCATGTGTAAGCACATAATTTCAAGTTATGGCCATAACAAAAATTGTGTAGGCACCAAATTCGTGGTAGCGCATAATCGGGTATACTTGGTTGAACCTCACACCTAAATCTTGACGGTCATGTAGGCGCTGAACTTGTAGCGCATGACCAGGGTCATGTAGGAACTGTATCTGTAGCGCATGACCGAGTAAATGTTAATACTAAAATGGTTACCTATAATAATAATATTTTATTATCATGAATAGTTTTGGAGTGAGCCTATGGTATTATGCATAGCACGGATGGGTCCGTATTACGGTTCAATATCTTCGTTTTCAAAATTCTAATGATCGATCTGAACCGCTCAACATGATTTCTATATGAATATGTACTTGATGACCAAATTTTACATTTTTTAGAATTTTTTTATTATTTTTTAGATAGGTAGAAAATCACTGTTTTTGAATGGTCAAGAATTTTTAGATCAAGTAATTTTCTACCTATCTAAAAAAATAGTAAAAAAAATTCTAAAAAATACAAAATTTGGTCAGCAAGTACATATTCATATGGAAATCATGTTGAATGGTTCGGATCGACCGTTAGAATTTTGAAAACGAAGATATTGAACCGTAGTACGGGCCCATCCATGCTATGCATAGTATCATAGGCTCACTCATAGTTTTGAGTAAAACATAATTATACTAAATTGCACAACTCAATCTCTCACCGTTCTACTTTGTGGGTTACAAAACTCAAGAGACGGAAGTGAGATGTCCAAATGAATAATTGCGCTGATTTCCACAAACATAAGTACTTTGTTTATCTTTCTCATTAAATGAATCTGCTATGGTACTCCAATTGTACTTATTTACTCTATAGCAGATCTATTTTGTCTTGCTTTGATATATGTAAAAAAAAAATTTAGACTTAAGAAATTTACTTCATGTATTGTGGTTCAATTATGTGTCATTAGTAATATATTTAAGTATATGATGTAATTAAAAATATGATCGCCTTGCGCTAATGAGCACAACGGGTTGTTAGTCCTGTTGTCGATACGTGACAACAACATTTAAACATCGTCAAACATTAAAAAATAACAAATAAACATGTACAAAAAAAATGTCGTCAAACATAATGGTCTATATGTTAAAAAAAACAACAATATAACACAACAATAAAATCATATAACAAATAAACAATATATAACACTAAACGATGGGAAAAAATAATAACATATCTTCCAAATTAAAAAAAAAAAAATGAATTTTGGACGGTCCTGAAAGGAATAGGACCTCAAAATTTCTGATGGTCAGAGGCTCTGAGCATTTAAAAAAAAAAATACAACAAAGGCAACTTTAGAATTGTGCATTTTTCTTTTTTTGAGGATATTTATAAAAAAAAAAAAAAAAAAAAATCGGATCTTTCCATCCTACTTTATCTTTTGGATAGGATAGTAGGTGATACCAATCTGCTCTACGATGGGAGGTTCAGAAAAGTCCATATGCAAAAACAAGTGGCTGGGCCTGAATTCGTATTCTCTGAGATACCTGAAACTTTGCCTGGCTTTATGGAAATCGAAAACCGTTCAAATACGTTATACACGAATCTCGAAGCAAAAATAATACTGCCCCTGCGCTATTCCCGAATAAGCACTTGACACGTTGGTCACGCACAAGTTGAGATATCTCAGAGGATACACACTCGCTGGGCCGATTTTTTTATTAATCGAAATAAAATAAAAAAAATATCGAAAAAGGGGTTAGATGCTGAGTTTTTTCGAAAACTAATAAGGACGTTAAATTTTTTAGCGTCCCTACGGACGTTAATTAAATTAACGTCCGTGCTAATTACAATTCCAACTAATCTAAACTCTGAAAAAAAAAAAAAAAAAAAATTTCAGGGACGTTGAATTTTTCAACGTCCGTGAGTCCGTGAACAGTAACGAAAAAAAAAAAAAAAATTTCAGGGACGTTGAATTTTTCAACGTCCGTGAACAGTAACGGCCGTGAACAGTAACATCCGTGAACAGTAAAAAAAATTTAGGAAAAAAAAATTATGTTTGATTTTGGTTAAATAAAAAAAATTTAGAAAAATTATATTTCAACTATAAAAACAATAATTTATTTTTCAACTAAAAAACAATAATTTAGTTTAGTAATATTTTTAAAAATAAAATTTATATTTAAAATTTAACATTATAGATACGTTTATATTTTAGATATTATGTCTATCAATATAATGAGATTTGATTTATGTTTAGCTAAATCAAATGACTTGAGAAATATGTCTATGTTATCGGATACATAGATAGTCTACCAATTAAATTCCAATTTAATGCAATTAATTATTGATTAATAATGTACCAACATAAAACCTATATTTATATTTAATTTAATTTATAGAGAACTTCATTATTAATTTATTAAGAACTCCATTACATCAAATGACTAAATTATGTTTTTTAGAAAAACCTAAATTTTTTTTTTTTTTGAGAACTACACTAACTATTGATTAATAATGGAGTTCTCAAGTCATTTGATTTAGCTAAACATAAATCAAATCTCATTATATTGATAGACATAATATCTAAAATATAAATCGTATCTATAATGTTAAATTTTATTTTAAAAAATATTACTAAACTAAATTATTGTTTTTTAGTTGAAAAATAAATTATTGTTTTTATAGTTGAAATATAATTTTTCTAAGTTTTTTTTATTTAACCAAAATCAAACATAATTTTTTTTTCCTAAATTTTTTTACTGTTCACGGATGTTTTTACTGTTCACGGATTTTACTGTTCACGGCCGTTACTGTTCACGGACGTTGAAAAATTCAACGTCCCTGAAATTTTTTTTTTTTTTTTCGTTACTGTTCACGGACTCACGGACGTTGAAAAATTCAACGTCCTTGAAATTTTTTTTTTTTTTTTTTTTTTTTTCAGAGTTTAGATTAGTTGGGATTGTAATTAGCACGGACGTTAATTTAATTAACGTCCGTAGGGACGCTAAAAAATTTAACGTCCTTATTAGTTTTCGAAAAAACTCAGCATCTAACCCCTTTTTCGATATTTTTTTTATTTTATTTCGATTAATAAAAAAATCGGCTCGCTGGGCCTGCAGTGTCTCTGTTGCCTGGGAACAATTAAATTATGCATGTGATGTGTACCTGGATGCATCCCCTCAGGGAATGAATTTAGAGTAAGTCTGATCGGCATTGGATTGCATTAAGATTCGTTTGAACTAATTGAAATTCATGCAAGTCTGTTTCAATTTCCGTGTACACGATTTAATGCTAATCGTACGGTGCTAAAGCTAATTGAACCTAAAATATGTCTGATGCCCATCGGACCCTCAGCTACTCAGGGAATAAAGACTTGACTGTGAGAGCAGTTTGGGTCCGATGCGCAACAGACTTAAACTGAGTTCGACGGGTTCCATAAACGTTTGATTCGCTATAAGATCCATGCGTATCACTTTAATATTCATGCACATGGATCTTAAAGTGAATCGAATGGTTATGGAGCCTCACTACTACAAAAAAACAGTTTGTACACGGATTATAACTGGAGAGCTACACGAATTTGGAAACGTGTGCGATTCTGGGGTGTAGGAAAGTCCACATTTACACACGGATATTTATACGTGTACGATTACACTAATCCTACACGGATTATTAATAAAGAGCCGTTTGGAAAATCAAGAGAGCTACACGGATTTTAACTAAATATCCGTGTAGGAAGAGTATTCATACACGGATATTTAGTTAAAATCCGTGTAGCTCTCCTCAACATAATATTAAATAAATAAACCGGATTCAGTAACATTCCTACACGGATTTTTAAGTAAAAATCCGTGTAGGAAGGTTGCTGATTTTTTTTTTTTTTAGTTAGCTGGCCTCCAGTTTTGCTAGTCAGTAATTATATATTTCAGATTGAATATACATAGTCTTTTGCAAAAAAAATGTCCAAAAGTCCAAAAAGTCCAAAAGTCCATGAAGGAAGACTCGGATCGCGAATCGAAACCCGTAACATGGGCGAAACAAATCGTAGATTGTTTCGGATCCGGTTTTGGGCTGGGGAGTTCCTGTCAAAAATTCAGCCCGATCCGACGGACGGATCAAAAGTTACGCCCCTTTTCGTGAGGCATGCGCAGGACCATATTGCATCAATAGTAACCAACTAAGGCGAAGATGACAGTAACCAACGAAAACCATACAAAACTGAAAAGAAAAATAAAAGAGAAATAAGCAATAATAATTACACATGACCTAAATAAGCAATAATAAGTAACAGAAAATTAGATAAAGATAAAAATATATATATTCATGGCTAACCTTAGTAAGATAGAGATGAGAAAATAACAACTTCAAATATCTCAGATCCCAGTTGTGCTATGAGCTGAAATCAAAACGGCGTTGGAGGGAAAAATGCCTTCTTATATAACCAAAACCCTAAAACTACATTTTTACACTGATTGTTCACTATAAATCCGTGTAGCTCTCTAGCCTTTCTACACGGATTTTTATTTAAAAATCCGTGTAGGAAGGTTGTTGAACCTTTTTTTTATTTTTTTATTAGCTATCCTACACGGATTTTTATTTAAAAATCCGTGTATAAAGGTTGCTGAACCGTTTTTTTTTTTTTTTTTTTAGTAAAAATCCGTGTAGCTCTCTAGCCTTTCTACACTGTTATTTAAACAATAATCCATGTACAATAACCCCTTCCTACACGGATTTTGTAATAAAAATCCGTGTAGCTCTCTCAACATTCCTACACGGATATTTAATGAAATATCTGTGTATAAAAGATTAATTTCCACACGGACACTAATTTTTAAGTTAATATTCGTGTAGGATTCCTAGAACACTGGAAAAATCTTATTTCATACACGTTTTTTTATAAAATTGAGAAAATTCGTGTATAAGTACAGTGTAGGAAGACGTTTTTTGTAGTAGTGCCTATCGGACCCAAACTGCTCTCCTTTACTGTACCCATTGACTACAAATCTATAAGTCACGCCCAGAGAAAAATCATTTGCAAGCCTTTGTAGTTATCATTCTCTTGAAACCTAGATCTGACATCTTTCCAATAGAAATTTTTT